>CAWUER010000262.1:0-39199 GCA_963921195.1 Pegoplata infirma
AAATAAATAAATAAATAATAAATAAATAAATAAATAAATAAATAAATAAATAAATAAATAAATAAATAAATAAATAAATAAATAAATAAATAAATAAATAAATAAATAAATAAATAAATAAATAAATAAATAAATAAATAAATAAATAAATAAATAATAAATAAATAAATAAATAAATAAATAAATAAATAAATAAATAAATAAATAAATAAATAAATAAATAAATAAATAAATAAATAAATAAATAAATAAATAAATAAATAAATAAATAAATAAATAAATAAATAAATAAATAAATAAATAAATAAATAAATAAATAAATAAATAAATAAATAAATAAATAAATAAATAAATAAATAAATAATAAATAAATAAATAAATAAATAAATAAATAAATAAATAAATAAATAAATAAATAAATAAATAAATAAATAAATAAATAAATAAATAAATAAATAAATAAATAAATAAATAAATAAATAAATAAATAAATAAATAAATAAATAAATAAATAAATAAATAAATAAATAAATAAATAAATAAATAAATAAATAAATAAATAAATAAATAAATAAATAAATAAATAAATAAATAAATAAATAAATAATAAATAAATAAATAAATAAATAAATAAATAAATAAATAAATAAATAAATAAATAAATAAATAAATAAATAAATAAATAAATAAATAAATAAATAAATAAATAAATAAATAAATAAATAAATAAATAAATAAATAAATAAATAAATAAATAAATAAATAAATAAATAAATAAATAAATAAATAAATAAATAAATAAATAAATAAATAAATAAATAAATAAATAAATAAATAAATAAATAAATAATAAATAAATAAATAAATAAATAAATAAATAAATAAATAAATAAATAAATAAATAAATAAATAAATAAATAAATAAATAAATAAATAAATAAATAAATAAATAAATAAATAAATAAATAAATAAATAAATAAATAAATAAATAAATAAATAAATAAATAAATAAATAAATAAATAAATAAATAAATAAATAAATAAATAAATAAATAAATAAATAAATAAATAAATAAATAAATAAATAAATAAATAAATAAATAAATAAATAAATAAATAAATAAATAAATAAATAAATAAATAAATAAATAAATAAATAAATAAATAAATAAATAAATAAATAAATAAATAAATAAATAAATAAATAAATAAATAAATAAATAAATAAATAAATAAATAAATAAATAAATAAATAAATAAATAAATAAATAAATAAATAAATAAATAAATAAATAAATAAATAAATAAATAAATAAATAAATAAATAAATAAATAAATAAATAAATAAATAAATAAATAAATAAATAAATAAATAAATAAATAAATAAATAAATAAATAAATAAATAAATAAATAAATAAATAAATAAATAAATAAATAAATAAATAAATAAATAAATAAATAAATAAATAAATAAATAAATAAATAAATAAATAAATAAATAAATAAATAAATAAATAAATAAATAAATAAATAAATAAATAAATAAATAAATAAATAAATAAATAAATAAATAAATAAATAAATAAATAAATAAATAAATAAATAAATAAATAAATAAATAAATAAATAAATAAATAAATAAATAAATAAATAAATAAATAAATAAATAAATAAATAAATAAATAAATAAATAAATAAATAAATAAATAAATAAATAAATAAATAAATAAATAAATAAATAAATAAATAAATAAATAAATAAATAAATAAATAAATAAATAAATAAATAAATAAATAAATAAATAAATAAATAAATAAATAAATAAATAAATAAATAAATAAATAAATAAATAAATAAATAAATAAATAAATAAATAAATAAATAAATAAATAAATAAATAAATAAATAAATAAATAAATAAATAAATAAATAAATAAATAAATAAATAAATAAATAAATAAATAAATAAATAAATAAATAAATAAATAAATAAATAAATAAATAAATAAATAAATAAATAAATAAATAAATAAATAAATAAATAAATAAATAAATAAATAAATAAATAAATAAATAAATAAATAAATAAATAAATAAATAAATAAATAAATAAATAAATAAATAAATAAATAAATAAATAAATAAATAAATAAATAAATAAATAAATAAATAAATAAATAAATAAATAAATAAATAAATAAATAAATAAATAAATAAATAAATAAATAAATAAATAAATAAATAAATAAATAAATAAATAATAAATAAATAAATAAATAAATAAATAAATAAATAAATAAATAAATAAATAAATAAATAAATAAATAAATAAATAAATAAATAAATAAATAAATAAATAAATAAATAAATAAATAAATAAATAAATAAATAAATAAATAAATAAATAAATAAATAAATAAATAAATAAATAAATAAATAAATAAATAAATAAATAAATAAATAAATAAATAAATAAATAAATAAATAAATAAATAAATAAATAAATAAATAAATAAATAAATAAATAAATAAATAAATAAATAAATAAATAAATAAATAAATAAATAAATAAATAAATAAATAAATAAATAAATAAATAAATAAATAAATAAATAAATAAATAAATAAATAAATAAATAAATAAATAAATAAATAAATAAATAAATAAATAAATAAATAAATAAATAAATAAATAAATAAATAAATAAATAAATAAATAAATAAATAAATAAATAAATAAATAAATAAATAAATAAATAAATAAATAAATAAATAAATAAATAAATAAATAAATAAATAAATAAATAAATAAATAAATAAATAAATAAATAAATAAATAAATAAATAAATAAATAAATAAATAAATAAATAAATAAATAAATAAATAAATAAATAAATAAATAAATAAATAAATAAATAAATAAATAAATAAATAAATAAATAAATAAATAAATAAATAAATAAATAAATAAATAAATAAATAAATAAATAAATAAATAAATAAATAAATAAATAAATAAATAAATAAATAAATAAATAAATAAATAAATAAATAAATAAATAAATAAATAAATAAATAAATAAATAAATAAATAAATAAATAAATAAATAAATAAATAAATAAATAAATAAATAAATAAATAAATAAATAAATAAATAAATAAATAAATAAATAAATAAATAAATAAATAAATAAATAAATAAATAAATAAATAAATAAATAAATAAATAAATAAATAAATAAATAAATAAATAAATAAATAAATAAATAAATAAATAAATAAATAAATAAATAAATAAATAAATAAATAAATAAATAAATAAATAAATAAATAAATAAATAAATAAATAAATAAATAAATAAATAAATAAATAAATAAATAAATAAATAAATAAATAAATAAATAAATAAATAAATAAATAAATAAATAAATAAATAAATAAATAAATAAATAAATAAATAAATAAATAAATAAATAAATAAATAAATAAATAAATAAATAAATAAATAAATAAATAAATAAATAAATAAATAAATAAATAAATAAATAAATAAATAAATAAATAAATAAATAAATAAATAAATAAATAAATAAATAAATAAATAAATAAATAAATAAATAAATAAATAAATAAATAAATAAATAAATAAATAAATAAATAAATAAATAAATAAATAAATAAATAAATAAATAAATAAATAAATAAATAAATAAATAAATAAATAAATAAATAAATAAATAAATAAATAAATAAATAAATAAATAAATAAATAAATAAATAAATAAATAAATAAATAAATAAATAAATAAATAAATAAATAAATAAATAAATAAATAAATAAATAAATAAATAAATAAATAAATAAATAAATAAATAAATAAATAAATAAATAAATAAATAAATAAATAAATAAATAAATAAATAAATAAATAAATAAATAAATAAATAAATAAATAAATAAATAAATAAATAAATAAATAAATAAATAAATAAATAAATAAATAAATAAATAAATAAATAAATAAATAAATAAATAAATAAATAAATAAATAAATAAATAAATAAATAAATAAATAAATAAATAAATAAATAAATAAATAAATAAATAAATAAATAAATAAATAAATAAATAAATAAATAAATAAATAAATAAATAAATAAATAAATAAATAAATAAATAAATAAATAAATAAATAAATAAATAAATAAATAAATAAATAAATAAATAAATAAATAAATAAATAAATAAATAAATAAATAAATAAATAAATAAATAAATAAATAAATAAATAAATAAATAAATAAATAAATAAATAAATAAATAAATAAATAAATAAATAAATAAATAAATAAATAAATAAATAAATAAATAAATAAATAAATAAATAAATAAATAAATAAATAAATAAATAAATAAATAAATAAATAAATAAATAAATAAATAAATAAATAAATAAATAAATAAATAAATAAATAAATAAATAAATAAATAAATAAATAAATAAATAAATAAATAAATAAATAAATAAATAAATAAATAAATAAATAAATAAATAAATAAATAAATAAATAAATAAATAAATAAATAAATAAATAAATAAATAAATAAATAAATAAATAAATAAATAAATAAATAAATAAATAAATAAATAAATAAATAAATAAATAAATAAATAAATAAATAAATAAATAAATAAATAAATAAATAAATAAATAAATAAATAAATAAATAAATAAATAAATAAATAAATAAATAAATAAATAAATAAATAAATAAATAAATAAATAAATAAATAAATAAATAAATAAATAAATAAATAAATAAATAAATAAATAAATAAATAAATAAATAAATAAATAAATAAATAAATAAATAAATAAATAAATAAATAAATAAATAAATAAATAAATAAATAAATAAATAAATAAATAAATAAATAAATAAATAAATAAATAAATAAATAAATAAATAAATAAATAAATAAATAAATAAATAAATAAATAAATAAATAAATAAATAAATAAATAAATAAATAAATAAATAAATAAATAAATAAATAAATAAATAAATAAATAAATAAATAAATAAATAAATAAATAAATAAATAAATAAATAAATAAATAAATAAATAAATAAATAAATAAATAAATAAATAAATAAATAAATAAATAAATAAATAAATAAATAAATAAATAAATAAATAAATAAATAAATAAATAAATAAATAAATAAATAAATAAATAAATAAATAAATAAATAAATAAATAAATAAATAAATAAATAAATAAATAAATAAATAAATAAATAAATAAATAAATAAATAAATAAATAAATAAATAAATAAATAAATAAATAAATAAATAAATAAATAAATAAATAAATAAATAAATAAATAAATAAATAAATAAATAAATAAATAAATAAATAAATAAATAAATAAATAAATAAATAAATAAATAAATAAATAAATAAATAAATAAATAAATAAATAAATAAATAAATAAATAAATAAATAAATAAATAAATAAATAAATAAATAAATAAATAAATAAATAAATAAATAAATAAATAAATAAATAAATAAATAAATAAATAAATAAATAAATAAATAAATAAATAAATAAATAAATAAATAAATAAATAAATAAATAAATAAATAAATAAATAAATAAATAAATAAATAAATAAATAAATAAATAAATAAATAAATAAATAAATAAATAAATAAATAAATAAATAAATAAATAAATAAATAAATAAATAAATAAATAAATAAATAAATAAATAAATAAATAAATAAATAAATAAATAAATAAATAAATAAATAAATAAATAAATAAATAAATAAATAAATAAATAAATAAATAAATAAATAAATAAATAAATAAATAAATAAATAAATAAATAAATAAATAAATAAATAAATAAATAAATAAATAAATAAATAAATAAATAAATAAATAAATAAATAAATAAATAAATAAATAAATAAATAAATAAATAAATAAATAAATAAATAAATAAATAAATAAATAAATAAATAAATAAATAAATAAATAAATAAATAAATAAATAAATAAATAAATAAATAAATAAATAAATAAATAAATAAATAAATAAATAAATAAATAAATAAATAAATAAATAAATAAATAAATAAATAAATAAATAAATAAATAAATAAATAAATAAATAAATAAATAAATAAATAAATAAATAAATAAATAAATAAATAAATAAATAAATAAATAAATAAATAAATAAATAAATAAATAAATAAATAAATAAATAAATAAATAAATAAATAAATAAATAAATAAATAAATAAATAAATAAATAAATAAATAAATAAATAAATAAATAAATAAATAAATAAATAAATAAATAAATAAATAAATAAATAAATAAATAAATAAATAAATAAATAAATAAATAAATAAATAAATAAATAAATAAATAAATAAATAAATAAATAAATAAATAAATAAATAAATAAATAAATAAATAAATAAATAAATAAATAAATAAATAAATAAATAAATAAATAAATAAATAAATAAATAAATAAATAAATAAATAAATAAATAAATAAATAAATAAATAAATAAATAAATAAATAAATAAATAAATAAATAAATAAATAAATAAATAAATAAATAAATAAATAAATAAATAAATAAATAAATAAATAAATAAATAAATAAATAAATAAATAAATAAATAAATAAATAAATAAATAAATAAATAAATAAATAAATAAATAAATAAATAAATAAATAAATAAATAAATAAATAAATAAATAAATAAATAAATAAATAAATAAATAAATAAATAAATAAATAAATAAATAAATAAATAAATAAATAAATAAATAAATAAATAAATAAATAAATAAATAAATAAATAAATAAATAAATAAATAAATAAATAAATAAATAAATAAATAAATAAATAAATAAATAAATAAATAAATAAATAAATAAATAAATAAATAAATAAATAAATAAATAAATAAATAAATAAATAAATAAATAAATAAATAAATAAATAAATAAATAAATAAATAAATAAATAAATAAATAAATAAATAAATAAATAAATAAATAAATAAATAAATAAATAAATAAATAAATAAATAAATAAATAAATAAATAAATAAATAAATAAATAAATAAATAAATAAATAAATAAATAAATAAATAAATAAATAAATAAATAAATAAATAAATAAATAAATAAATAAATAAATAAATAAATAAATAAATAAATAAATAAATAAATAAATAAATAAATAAATAAATAAATAAATAAATAAATAAATAAATAAATAAATAAATAAATAAATAAATAAATAAATAAATAAATAAATAATTCAAAATTTGTTCAAAACTAGTATTTTTGTAAATTGAACTTAACTAAAAAAAGTAGTTAAAACGCTGATTTTAACTAAAAATTTGCTAAAAAGCCAGTAAACTCGAGTTAACAAAAAAAAATTTGTTAACTTTACAGTTTTATTTTTTTGAGTGTAAAATTAGAAAACAATCTGCTTAAAATATGTTAAAACCAAGGTTGGTTACCGAAACGAATAACGGTAAGGGTAACGGTAACGGTATCTAATTTTTATTTATTTCGGTAAAGGTAACGGTAAGTGTTTTCAAATCGTTTCGGTAACGGTATGTACCGGTACCGAACCAACCAAACCGGTACGTACCGGTATTATTAATTTTGTTAAAATTTTGAAAAAAGATAGAACTGAAAGCTAAAAATATTTTATAGACCCAAAAAATAGATTTGATATGATTATTATTTTTGTCATTTATTTTATGATAATTTGCAAATTATAAATTTAAAATTATGTTAGCAATTTAATGTTATTTTTTTGTTCGTTAAAATCCCTTAAAACAGGTAAAATTTTGAATACCGGTACAATACCGGTAACTTCTAATAATTATAACGGTAACGGTAAGGGTAACGGTATTTTAAAAATATTTTTAGCGGTATCGGTAACGGTAACGGTATTCGATTTGAAAGGGTTTTGAATCGGTAACGGTATAATAAGGGTAACGGTAACCAACCATGGTTAAAACAAATTTTAAAATTCAGCAAACAGAACAGTTAAAACTCGGTAAAATGTCTGTTATTTTCTAAAACTGAATGACAGTGATTTTAGTAAAAATATCCTTTTCAACAGAACAATCTGCTGAAAGATTTCTAATTCAAATTGAAAGTCGTTTTACAGATTTTTTGACAGAGTTTTTCTTTTGAGTGCACGCAAAATAAATTCTCTGTTCAATCAGTAGAAAAATGAGCTGAAAATACACCCATTTTGAGCCATATGAGAAATCTGCTGATTTTAGCAGACACGGTTTGCTTTAAATCTGTCATGATTATCTAGGGGAAATCAGCAGAGAAATCTGTCAAAACAGCAGAGAAATCTGCTAAGATATTTTTTAGAAAATTTTTTTTGCATGAAAAAATTTGTTTACATGAAAACTTTAAATAGTTTTAATATAAACTTTAAAAAAAATGTTTCAGTAAAATCAGCTATATAATCTTCTAATTTTTTTTTTAGTTTTGCCAATTACACAGTGCAACAACCAATATCGAAATGGGATGAAACCAAAAGCAAATAAAAGTTGACATATTCCATAACAAAATCCTCAAGGCTTTTTCCTAGATCATAGCTAGATTTTTTTTTACACGCATTTGAAGTTGGTGAACTTTTATTGTAATTATAATAGTAATTGATTAAAACTGTATGAGTGGCGTATGATTAATCTTTCCATTAAATAACAATCATACGCAACGATGCACAGTGGTTTCTTATTAATGATTTGACTATTCAGTAAGTAGGTACTGGACCGATTGTAGCGAAATTCATACCGGTTAAAGCTAACGTAATTTCGAGCTTAAAATTGCATGCTGGACCCAATATGTCCAATAAGGGCACCACCAGGGGCCAATAAAGTAGAACATGTTTAGTACACGAAAAGTTTAAATCCTTTAAAATTATCAATTTTAAATTACTTTCCTGCAAAAAATAAAAAAAATAGTAAAAAAAACCCCTTCCCAAACCCAAGAGCTGGATCCGCGCCTGGACTATATACAGACTCGATAGTAGAGTTTTATAACAACAAATGGGAATAAACTAAGCAATATTAGGAGAAAACAAAGCCGTTTTTAGCTGGTTTTAAGCTAGCATGACTTTTTTGACACCTGCCACTTATGTATGTCTAGTATGTTTTAGTCTGTGACCTTTTATTTCACAGATATTGAATGAACAAATAACCCTACTTTGAGTATTATGAATATGGGCTTAATTATTTACAAATATTTTAGCTAGAAATGTCTAGGAAACCAACCAATTTTATACAAACAACCCTCAAATTAACCTAACAGATTTAATTTCGTTTTAGTTTTCAGTTTAAAATAATAAGACATGGCACAAACAGCAACCATTGATGATAATAATAAACTTGAAAATCTTAAATCCCTGGAAGATATTATCTATCCGGAAATTGAGCCAGGAATAATAAGTAAACAAATGATAGAGCGATCATATCTGGAGGATGGTTATAAAGGTGAAGAAGCACGTCTGCATCAAATGGAACCAGTGGTTTATGATCGCATTACTGCAATACGTTTGGATTTTAAAAGTAAACTATTCCAATTTAAATTAAATATTTTTCAGAATAAAAGAAATTATTTATGTACATATTTTCAGACATTTTGCGTATTGATCATTTATGGATATTGCCAAATTTAACAAAACTGGCCTTAAATTGCAATAAAATTGAAGTTATTGAAAATATTGATATGCTGATAAATCTTAAAGAACTCGATTTGAGTTTCAACTATATTGAACGTATTGAAAATCTGGAAAAATTAGTAAATTTAGAAGTTTTATCATTGTTCAGTAACATGATAACAAAATTGGAAAATTTGGATACATTAAACAAATTGATAATATTAAGTCTTGGAAATAATTTAATAAGTTCCACTAAAGGGGTATGTATTTGGTGAGGAAATAATAAACATGTCTTCTGAAAAGTTAGCGGCCAAATGAACTTTTGTGGAATACCTCAGGAACTAACGGAATGATTGGCAACAATGTATATGCAGTAGACTGGGTCGAAATCCTACAAAGTCTAAGGATCGATTGTCCTTAGTGCGGGAAAGTGGTAATGGGGTAATATAAGCATTTTATGGAAGACAACTTTTTAATCGATCAAAAACTCTATTAGCGCATCGGTGGTCAAAATTGAGATTTTGGTCAAAATGGCCAAATTTTAAAAAAAATTTTAAAAATATAAATTTCATTTTCTTGCTTAGTAAAAATTTTTTTTTTTATTGCATTTGATACTAATAACTTATGTATTAAATATTGGAATTTTATGCCATCATTAACATATTTTTATTTATGATAAAAAAAAAAACATATTTTTGACGCGGTTCTAAAAACCACTTTTTTTTAATTTAATTTTTATTTTTTATTAAAATTGCAAAATATATCGATTTTATTACTCAATGTTATTGAAAACATCATAAAGACTAAAGATTTAAATTTTTGCGAAAATCCGTTCGGTAGTTTTTTGTGGGGAGCGGTTTCAATTGAGCGGATTTCAAGGAAATCGTATTTTTTTGCCATTTTTTTGAGTTTTTATTTTTTATAAACTACATTATTGTACAAATTGACCAATATTATGCTCTATCTTGTTCCATTTGATCATGGTAACTTAGTTTTGAAACGATAGATTTATAGGACATCTTTAACCCTAATCGGTCAGCGGCCAAAAGTGTCCCGTACTGAGTTTTTTTAGGTTTTAACTACTGTTCAATGAAGTTAATGGTTGCAAAATCATGTTTGCGTTGAATATTGTGTTGTATAATCTTTTATTTAATCATATTGACTTAATTTTGAAACACACATATTTTTGGACATTTTTAACCCTTATGTGCATGCAACCAAAAATGTCCCCTACCAAAATTTTCATGTTTTTCACAAATAAAAAAAAAACACACATTTTTGTATTCAAAATAGTCATAAATAATTAATTGAATAATTTTGATGTTGCCGAAAGCGTTAACCCTTCTGAAATAAAGGTAAAAAGTGGCCCACTAACAGATTTTTAAGAATTAGAATTATGGGCGGATTAATTTTGTTTTAATAAAACTAAAATTTTTTGATATTATATCACACGCAATCATTCATTTCATATATTTCTTAATGTCAAAAAAAGCCATAAAACAAATTATCCTTAAAATTAAAATTTGAAGACTACTACCCAAACCAGGAAAGGTTCATACCCCATTATTTAATTTTCATATATAAACTTTGAGTAACTGTATTTCGCCCAAATATTAACCGATTTTAATGCTTATACACTCATTTGAAAGGTAGTTTTATTCCCTTCAAGAATCATTAATTGAAGATAATATTTTTAAAAAATTAGCTTTGTTACAAAACAATAGCTTCATGTACTCAAAATTAACTACTTTTTATTCTGACCATTTTAAGTTCGTACTGCATATTAAAGATTAATAAATTTTTTGTGACGTAACCCTTGGATTAAATAACGGCTTTAATTCGATTATTTATCGAACTTATTAAAGTTTTACACTTACTAGTGGTGATGGAATCCCATATTTCATGTATTTTTACTTTCCATCCACAAATATGTGATTGGCGGTCGTTTTTAAGCGCCATTCATAATCGCCAGTGGCGGGTACAGCTTTTGGGTTTGGGGGGGGGGAAATTTTTTTTTTACTCGAATAAAAAAAAATTATCAATTTACCGCTGTCGGACAAGCAAAAACAGGGATACTTATTTTTTTTTTGCAAAAAAAGTGATGGCAGAGCTAAAAAATAAAATAAAGCTATAAAATCAAATAAAAAACGGCTGCAGAACACTTGCAGGCGATTTTTCAATTAAACATCAACAAATTTCTCAATGAAAAATTGCCTAGAATCTGAGACTTTTTTCCTATACAAAAATTTTCGGATTCTTAAACTTCTTACTATAGAAAAAGCTTCATACTCTAAAGCATTTTTGAGATATTTTTTCTACAGGAAATGTCACAGATTCTTTAATAGAAAAAGTTATAGATTCTGAGAACTTTTTAATACAAAAAGTCTCAAATTCTGCAAACTTTTTTTCAATATAAAAAGTCTCAGATTCTGAGACCCTTTGTCCTATAGAAAAAGTATCACACTCTGAGGCCTTTTTGCGAGACCTTTTTTCTTATAGAAAAGGTCTCGGACTCTGAGGTTTTTTTCCTACAGAAAAAGTCTGAAATTCTGAGATTCTGAGACTTATTCCTATAGAAATTCTAAGATTCTGAGACGTTTTTCCCATAAGAAAGTCTCAAGTTGTAAGATCTTTTTCTTATATAGAAAAAGTCTAAGATTTTGGCACATTGCCTAAAGAAAAAGTCTCAGATTCTGAAACCTTTTTCCAATAGAAAAAATCTTATTTGTGAGACCTGTTTCGAAAAAGTCTTAGATTCGGAGACTTTTTTTCTATAGAATAAGTATCAAAGTCTCCTATAGAAAAAGGTCTAAGATTTTAGGACATTTTTCCTATCGAAAAAGTCTCAGATTCTGCAACTTTCGCCCAATTGAAAAAAAGTCTCAGATTTTGAGACTTTTTCCATTCAGAAATGTCTAAGATACTGAGACCTTTTTCCTCTAAAATTAGTCTTAAATTTAGAGATTCTGAGACCTTTTTTCTGCAGAAAAAGTCTCAGATTCTTAGCCTTTTGCCTTTCGAAAAAGTCTCAGATTTTGAGACCTTTTGAAAAAGCCTCATATTCTGAGACCTTTTCCAATAAAATAAGACGTAGAAAAAGTCTCAGATTCTGAGACATTTTTCCTTTGAAAAAATATTTTGATATATTTCCTATAGAAAAAATCTTACACTCTGAGATATTTTTCCTATAGAAAAAGTCCTAATTCTGAGACATTTTTCCCATAGAAAAAGTTTCAGATTTTGAGACATTTTTCCTATACAAAAAGTCTCAGGTTCTGGGACATTTTTCCTTTATAAAGTCTCAGATTCTAAGACATTTTTCCTATAGAAATAGTCTTAGGTTCTGAGACATTTTTCATAAGAAAAATTCTCAGATTCTAAGACATTTTTCCTATAGAAAAAGTTTCAGATTCTGAGACATTTTTTTAATGGAAATATTCTTAGATTCTGAGACATTTTTTCTTAAGAAAAATTCTCAGATTCTCAGACATTTTTCCTATAAAAAAAAGTTTCAGATTCTCAGACATTTTTCCTATAGAAAAAGCTTTAGTTTCTGAGACACTTTTCCCATAGAAAAAGTCTAAGATTCTGAGAAATTTTTCCTATAGAAAAAGTCCCAGATTTTTTCTAATTTTTTTATAACAAAACGGTCACGGTCACAACAATTTTCCCATAAAAAAATTTCTTTTCGCAATAAGAACTTCCAGATTGACAGATATTTTTTAACAAAAAATTTTCAGAATTAGTCACATTTTTCCTTTAAAAACTTTTAGATTTTCCCTGTAAAATTTTTTAGATTTTCCCTATCAAAATTTTTAGATTCTCCCTTTAAAAATTTTTAGATTTTTCTTTTTAAAATATTCAAATTTTTTCCGATAAAAAATTTTCGGATTTCAAAATTTTTTTTCTGTGGAAAATTTTTAGAAAATTTTATCCTTTTTCCTTCTTTTTCTTTTTTTTTCTTTCTTTTCTTTCTTTTTTTCTTTTTTTTTTTTTTCTTTTTTTTCTTTTCCTTTTTTTTATTTTAAAAATTTGGTCTGGGGGGGGAAATTTCCCCTTTTTCCCCCCCTTGTACCCGCGCATGATAATCGCCAACACCAAATCAATCGGATTTAAGTTCGGACATGATGAGGTATAGTTTAGGACACTAATTTTGTTTGTTCCGAACCTTTTTTTGCTGATTTTAAAAATATGGACTCTTATTGGATGGTGATTCCCCAAAAGATATCACGTTTTCAACTGATTTCATTAGGGGTTCCCCTACCATATTTAATTGGACATGCCGATTTGAATGGCCCAAAATAAACAAAAAAACAAAATCTACGCGAAATTCTAAGAAAATTTTCCCAAGATACCATTGGTCCAAATTCAAACCTTATACTGCGCCTATCGCAGTATTTACATAAATACTGCGCCTTATACTGCGCAGTATTTATGTAAATATCATAATTTAGTTAAAATACCTTAATTCAACCGACGACTATGGTACCAAAGGTCATAATCGGATTTGACACATCAAAAACATTAGGAAAAACCTATTTTGGTCCCAGGTATTCTCTTGAATTGATGCGTTTTGACTCCAAAATGATATTTACATAAATACTGCTTTGTTTTGCTTATGAAGAGTAGATCAATCTTCATGTCGATAGGCCGAGTATAAGGTTTGAATTTGGACCAATGGTATCTTGGGAAAATTTTCTTAGAATTTCTCGCAGATTTTGTTTTTTTGTTTATTTTGGGCCATTCAAATCGGCCCGTCCTATTAAATATTGCAGGGCAACCCCTAATGAAATCAGTTGAAAACGTGATATCTTTTGGGGAATCACCTTCCAACAAGAGTCCATATTTTTAAAATTAGCAAAAAAAGGTTCAGATCAAACCAAATTAGTGTCCTAAACTATACCTCATCATGTCCGGACTTAAATCCGATTGATTTGATGTTAGCGATTATGAATGGGACTTAAAAACGACCCCCAATCACTAGGGTGGGTCAAATTGTATGGGGCCGAAAAAATGTAAAGGGGCTCATCGAGTTTCTTTTTCTACGGGTAATTTGAAGATATTTTGCCAAAGAAACCATAGCTCTAAAATGATTTTCGAGCCCCCGGATTTTCCAAAATAGGTTTTTCCCAAATACTCAAGAATAGAGGTAAAATAAATGCTATTTTCTATAGCCAAATGTGTATGTGGGGGTCCATTCCATCCGAGGAATCCATTTTTGACATCTGTTTTTTTTTTGAATACCACTAGAGGGCGCTTTCGTACATTTTTTAATTGTATCGATTTTTTTTTGGGTAAATTTACGATATTTTTCGTGGAAATTGACGAATATTTGACTTTCTCATAAGACAACCCCAAATTTTAAATATCCAGATTGTTCAGCGTTAAAAATTATGGGGGGGGGGGGTTACTCATTCACGACCTATATCGAATTTAAGACAAAGAATAAACAAAGCATATTTTACTTTATTTTTTTCTTCAAAAATTCAACATAAGAGATAATAAAAGCATAAAAAATGTAATTAATAAAAACAAGTAAGAACCATATGATACCCTACACCAGTATTTTCCGGAAACTAGGTCCCAAGTCCAAACATGGACCGATTGGATCCTTTGTTAGATATTTATTAAGTGAAGAGAACACACACAGATCAAATTTTAGTGGAATTGGTTTATTTTTTTTTGTCAATCGACCGATTTAACTGAATATCGGTCAAAATTTTTATTTGGGGTACTAAGTCCAAAAATGGTCCAATTATATTCCGATTTGATTAGGTTACTAAAGTACACGTTTAACAACTAAAAATTAATTTTTAATCAAATATTTCCATTTTTATGAATTTTTAAGGGAATTATGTGAATATCGGGAGGATGGTTTGTATGGTGACTACCAGAACGACTGAACTGATTCCTTTGAAATTTGGAATGGTGATTGTGCATACAAAATTTTATTACCTGCTAAATTTCAAAGCGATATCTATTATAATAAGGTTATAAGAGTCATTTAGTCCGAATCCAAAGGGGGCGTTTGTATGGGGGCTAGATCTTAACATGGACCGATCTTCTCAAATTTCAATAGGCTTCGTCCTTGAGCCAAAAGATGCTTAAGTTCTAAATTTCAAGTCAACTGATTGAAAATTTCGACCTGTATTGTGCTTAAACCGATAGATGGACAGACGGACGGACATTGCTAAATCGACTCAAAAACTAATTCTGAGTCGATCGGTATACTTGAAGGTAGGTCTAGGACCAATATTTCGGGTAGTTACAAACGTCAGCACAAACTCATTATAGCCTGTACCACAGAATGGTGTAGGGTATCAAAATCAATTGAATTCAGTTATAAAGAAACAAAACGAAGAATTTGTCTGTCACTTGAGGAGTAAATGTTTTATATGAAAACATTTTACTTTGCATTTTAGCACGTTCGGCAAAAAAAAAAAATAGCATCTTAAAATATCCTGTTTAGTTGGCAGATTGAGACCAGTCAAAAGTGAGAAGGCACATGTTTTAAACTACCTTCGGTACTTATTGATGTTGGTGCGGCTTGTGATGTTGACGGCAATGGATCCATGTTTAAAATTAAGTATTAAGTAATTCATTAATTTATAAATATTAATATAAGATTTTCCAGATAGATTTTGAGGTTTTCTTCCTTCAAAAGTTAGTAAAAATGTGATTTAGGTCTTAGCTGGAAATCTATCGATTTTATTTTTAGAAAAGCTGGAAAAAGAAACAAAATGTATGGAATATGATTTAACAATTTATAATTCGAGTATGTATTTAGAATATATTCAATACAAAGTCAAAAATCGTCTATTTCCACAACAATATCGTATATTTTCCCAAAAAAATGTACGTAAGCGCCCTCTGGCGGCACTCAAAAATAAAAATGAATGTCAAAATTGGATTCCGCGTCCCAAAAAACCCCTACATACTCATTTGGCTAGAGGAAATAGCATTTTTTTGCCTCTATTCTCGAATAATTCTAGAAAAAATACCTATTTTGAAAAATCCGGGGGCTCGAAATTCATTTTAGAGCTATGGTTTCTTTGGCAAATTTGCTCAGAATGACCCATAGAATAAGAATCACGATGAGCCTTTGGGTCGAAAAAATTTGACCCACCCTACCAATCACATATTTGTGGATGGAAAGTAAAAATACATGAGTTATGGGATTCCATCACCACTAGTAAGTGTAAAACTTTAATAAGTTCGATAAATAATCGAATTAAAGCCGTTATTTAATCCAAGGGTTACGTCACAAAAAATTTGCTAATCTTTTATATGCAGTACGAACTTAAAATGGTCAAAATAATAAGTAGTTAATTTTGAGTAGATGAAGCTATTGTTTTTTAACAAAGCTAATTTTTTGAAAATATTATCTTTAATTAATGATTCTTTGAAGGGAATAAAATTACCTTTCAAATGAGTGTATAAGCATTAAAATCGGTTAATATTTGGGCGAAATACAGCTACTCAGAGTTTATATATGAAAATTAAATAGTGGGGTACGAACCTTTTCTGGTTAGGGTAGTAGACTAATGCTGTGTTTTTTAATAAGGGGATTTATTTTCGTATTAATCTTATTTAGTTTAAAATAAGATAAATTAACATGCCAAAACAAATTCGGAATATGTTTTCCGTAATCTACGATAAATAAGCAATTATAATCCGAAGAAATAATAAAAAAATCTGGAAAATTAAAAAAGTTATAAATAAATCAAAATAAATCCAACTTAATTTTAGGATTTAATAAATCCATTTTGGATTAATTTTGTTTTATTTATAACTTTTTTCATTTTCCAAATTTTTTCATTATTTTTTCGAATTATAATTGCAAATTTATTGTAGATTACGGAAAAAAATATTGCAAATTTGTTTAAGTATGTTAAAATATTTTTTAAACAATATAAGATTAATCAGAAAATAAATCCACTTATTGAAAAACACAGCATAAGTGTCCATTTTCACACTTAGATTTACCCCCGATCAACGACGAGGATTTCGACCCCATTTTGAGTAACTTTATGTTTATTTTTTTATTTATTTAATGTTTTATTTTTGTTTTAAAAACAGAGATAGTTATATAAGATCTACTTTATTTTCTCACTTGAGTGTAAATCGCAATTTAAAATTAAAGATTAAGGCATAAGCCTGTACACTAGGGTTATGACTTTTTGCATTTTTTTGCAAATATCAAAATTTACCTGCCCTAGCCAAAAAGGCCATAAAAAATATTAAGAATTGCATTTTCAAAAATGCACCAAACGAGATGAAATTTGGTCTATATTTTCTTAATTTAATTGAAACTAAGAAAATATGAGACCCAAACGAATCGTAGGAAAAGCTTTTTAGGGTCAAAATGACGAATGCTTTATGGAGGGACTTTTTTGACTCCTTCAAGATTCAAATTTGGCGGTTTGATCCTTAACTGCATAAAGTTAACTATTTATAACGTCAATTGTGGCAGCATGTAGCTCCAAAAGTAAAAGTCCGAGTGGCATTATTTTTATTCGTAATTGTTTACAAGATTTTTTTTACATAATTCATTTATTGGAAGGGTTAAAATTACCTTATTTTTTTAAAAATAGGACTTAAAACAAAAAATATCTGTGACTTTTTAGAAATTGCGTTTGGTGCGGAAGGTTTTTTTTCAAAATGACCCGCAAATACGATTTTTAATATTAATTTAGTATTTTGTCAAAAATGAGTCATAACCCTACTGTACATAAAAAAAAATATATAAAAACAAAAAAAAAAAAAACTTAAACACCTCAAAATGGGGTCATTTATAACCACATCCTCGTCGTTGATCGGGGTTAAAGCTAAGTGTGAAAACGAATGGGCATTTAGTCTACACTAAAAAAAACCTTGTAAAATTACAAGAAAAACGTGTAACTTTTTTTTTTACAAAAATTCCTAGTAATTTTACAAGATTTTTTGTTTCGTAATTTTACTAGATTTTTTGCTACCTCCTATTTTACGAGAATTCCTAGTAATTTTACAAGCTTTTTACCAATAAGCTTTTTACCAATAATTAAAAAACAAGGAAAACTGTCAAATATTGGTAAAATGGGATTACGAGACTTTTCCTTGTAATTTGACAAAGTTTTTTTTTGTGTGTAGTCTTAAAAGATTGATTTAGAGATTATTTGTTTTATGGCTTTTTTGACATTAATAAATATGTATATGAAATGAATGGTTGCGTGTGTTATAATATCAAAAAAGTTTAGTTTTATTAAAACAAAATTAGTCCGCACGTAATCCTAATTAAATGTTATCATTTCGGCTTAAAAATCTGTTAGTGGGCCACTTTTGACCTTTATTTCAGAAGGGTTAACGCTTTCGGCAATATCAAAATTATTCAATTAATTATTTATGACTATTTTAAATAAAAAAATTTTTTTTTTTTTTTTATTTATGAAAAACATGAAAATTTTGGTAGGGGACATTTTTGGTTGCATGCACATCAGGGTTAAAGATGTCCAAAAATATGTATGTTTCAAAATTAAGTCAATATGATTAAATAAAAGATTATACAACACAATATTCAACACAAACATGATTTTGCAACCATTAACATCATTAAACAGTAGTTAAAACCTAAAAAAACTCAGTACGGGACACTTTTGGCCGCTGACCGATTAGGGTTAAAGATGTCCTATAAATCTATCGTTTCAAAACTAAGTTACCATGATCAAATGGAACAAGATAGAGCATAATATTGGTCAATTTGTACAATAATGTAGTTTATAAAAAATAAAAACTCAAAAAAATGGCAAAAAATACGATTTCCTTGAAATCCGCTCAATTGAAACCGCTTCTCACAAAAAACTACCGAACGGATTTTCGCAAAAATTTAAATCTTTAGTCTTTATGATGTTTTCAATAACATTGAGTAATAAAATCGATATATTTTGCAATTTTAATAAAAAATAAAAATTAAATTAAAAAAAGTGGTTTTTAGAACCGCGTCAAAAATATGATTTTTTTTGTATCTTAAATAAAAATATGTTAGTGATGGCATAAAATTCCAATATTTAATACATAAGTTATTAGTAGGGCAAGTACTTTCATGCATCTAAAAAACGAAAATATGTGCCTATAATATGCGTCTAAAAACTCAAAATATGCACTAAAAACTTTAAAAATATGCATCTAAAAAGTATTGTTTTTACTAAAAAAATAATTTGTCAACATAAATTAGGGTTTGTCAAATATTTAAGGCCCTCGACAATTCTTAAAAATGTTTTATTGAGTGGAAAACATTTTTAGTTAGTAAAATATTTTTTTACTTGAGATGTTTTTTCTTTGAGTCACTAAATATTTCTGAAGTAAAAAAGTTTCTAAAAGAAAAAAAAAATATATTGAAACACAATATTTTTCTACAACAAGTTATTTTTCAATACTTTGTGTGCTTTATTCTTAAAATAAAAAATATTTTTAAAATACTTTTTTTTTACTTTTTTTCGAAATGTTCCGATTTTCAAGTCAAAAAAATAACTGAAAGGCAAAAGACCCCACCCTAACTCTAATCAAAATAAAAATGCAATTTTCCTGTAAAAAATCTTAAATTCGAAAACATTTTTTTCTTTACGATTAGTGAAGAGATATTCATAAATATCTCAGAATATGAACATTTTAAATAGGAAAAATTTTTCAGAATCTAAAATTTTTACTTCCAGAATCCATTTTCTTTAAAAAAATGCATTAGAATATGATTTCGATAAATAAATACATTTTTCTATAAAAAATATGGGATAGGGTTTGAATTTTCCTAAGAAAGTTTTGAAAAAATATTGATGAAATTTAAAAAAAGTCTTATTTATATCAAAATATGCAAAAATATGCATTTATACCAAAATATGCAAAAATATGCAACTACAAATCAATGCCATTTTATTGCAAATTCTTTGATTCGGATAGATATTTAATTTATGTTTTGTTTACAATGCTGAGTAAAAATATGCATTTTCATGAAAGTACTTGCCCTAGTTATTAGTATCAAATGCAATAAAAAAAAAATTTTTACTAAGCAAGAAAATGAAATTTATATTTTTAAAATTTTTTTTAAAATTTGGCCATTTTGACCAAAATCTCAATTTTGACCTCCGATGCGCTAATAGAGTTTTTGATCGATTAAAAAGTTGTCTTCCATAAAATGCTTATATTACCCCATTACCACTTTCCCGCACTAAGGACAATCGATCCTTAGACTTTGTAGGATTTCGACCCAGTCTAATATGCAGCCCAGTGGTTTGTTTTTGGAAAAAAATTTGATAAATGAAATAGCGCGTCAAAATTCTACATTTTGTGCTCTCCAGCCTCGTCGAAATTTGAACCATTTTTAGCAAAAATTTCCACATTAACCCGCTGGGAAAAAGTGCGCGCCTTTCGCGTCCACTACATTTTACGGTTAAATCAACCAAAAACGGTAAAAACAACTTCAAATAACAGTTGTTTTTACTGTAACTTTTATTAACAAAAAAAAACTTCTTAATTCTAAAAATTTCTAGAAAACTATAAGTTTTATTTATAGAATAAAACAATTACATAAAACAACTGTAACTACAATGTAGTAATTTTTGGTATTTATTTTTTAATACAAAACAACTGAAATTGTAGTTGAAAGCAACAACTACTACTTACTACACAAATGACCTTCATGTAGTAACTGCAATAATTTTCTAAGTGTACATTGGACGAACATTAAAATTACGTTCACAATGTCGGAGTCAATCCACTCTCAATCACAGATTGAAATGTTAACTGTTCAAAATGTAGAGTGGAGTTCTGTCACATTGTATATGCCGTATTTATTATTTTATTCATTAATTTAAATTTAAAGTTTTTGAATGTTTTTTTCTAAATATCATGAAAATTCTTCATATTTGTTTTGTTTTATATTTTTTTCTTAATGACATTTTTAGAATTGCCAATTTCAGAGGTGCATTTTTTCTCTGTTAATGGTTAACATAGGTCTGTTAAAGGTGTGTTTATATCATCCCACCGAGTCTTTGGATTTTAAGAAAGTAAAATATTACCAAAGTCTTAATACTGTCAAAAAATCATGAACAAAATCAAAAGACATTTTTAAAAACAGCTGTTTGTATGCAAATCTTATAACACACAGCCATTTTTTGAAATATTTCATAAAATCAAAAGTCTTATTGGACTGTCAACAAAATCATATTACACACGATTTTTTGACAGGTCTTAATACTCAGTGGTATGATATAAACACAGCTTAACTCAGATTGGAAACTCCAGAGTAGAACATGTTTGACTCTGCAGTGGATTGAAAAGGGTTAGTCAAATCCAAAAATATGAAAGTGCAAAAGGGAAAGATATAAAATTTTCCACAGATTGGAGTACTCCAACATTGTGAATGCGGCTTAATGAAGAATTTCATTATATTTATAACCCTTCCATACATTAATGAAACTTTTTCTCTGAGTATTTAACAGAGGTAATCAAATACAACAAAAAGCACAAGCATTTTTTTCTACTTCAGAATTTGTAGATACTAGGGTATTCAATCGATTAACCGTTAATCGGTTAACCGATTAATTTTGGTCGATTAACTGTTCGAATAATTTAAAATTGGCAATTTTCAAATAACAAATAAACCGATTAATTTGTGTCGATTAACCGATTAACCGAAATCTTTTTTTTTACTAATTTTGTTTTTTTTTTTTTGCTTTATTTAGCGTTTTGATGTTTCATTTTAATTTAAATTACGGTTCCGCTGAAAGAAGTTTAGGTCTAAAAAAATTTATCAAACTCTCTTTCAGCAATGTGTAAAAACGTCGTCTAGCAAATATTTTATCGAGGCCCTAAAACGATATTTCGTTAAAAAAAAATACAATTAGCAATCCTAGCCAATTTCTTATAGATAGCCAACAGAATATAATTTTCTAATAGTTTTTCATGCGCTTAATCCGAACGTGGCCTTAAAATGATTTATCTCATGTTGAGATATTTAGATTTTCGATTGACAGTACTGCACAAACTCAGATATTCGCAATGTACGGGACCTTATAAAACCGTGAATTATTTTGTAATGTATAATTAGTTCAGCACATCTAAAAATACTTCGCTTAAGGCCTCTACAGATGATTCAATATTATCCCAAAAAGCACTTTTAAAATTCAAGTGCAAATCAAGTATAAATCAAGTGTAAATCAAGCCCTTATTTCCAGTCTATGCTTGAATTATACTTGAATTACACTTGAATTCAATAGCATTCTCCAGCAAAAGGGATACTTGAATTCAAGCGCTGTTTTTACACTTGAAAACCAGTGAAAAGGCTGTAAAAACAGGGCTTGAATTCCAGTGTCCGTTTTGCTGGAGTATGTTATTGAATTCAAGTGTAATTCAAGTATAAATCAAGCAGCGGCTGGAATTTAGGGCTTGATTTACACTTGTTTTATACTTGATTTGCACTTGAATTTTAAAATTGCTTATTGGGATATGTACAATTTGCATGTATTTTTTCAGTTCAATATTTTAAACAATATTTTTATGTATGCCATTTGTGGGAAAACGTCCAAAATATTGTGCATAATATTGCGTCGTCTGTAGGTACCTTTATTCTTCAAAATACTTTTGCAGTCCTCAAGATATCTTTTTTCATTACGGAGATATCGACCGATAAAATAAAAGAAAACAAATTTGGAAACCAACCAATTTTTTTGTTGATATTTTAAGTACCGAATTTTAAACTCTATTAGATGTGCATCTAAACCCGGCAGCAATTTGTGTAAATTTTTTTCTTTTTACAAAAATTGCTTTATTTTTTTTTTTAATTTTTTCGCATTAAATTAGGGCCAATTTGGATTGGATTTTTTTCAGGGTGCCATACAAAAATTCTTTATTTGGGCTAACATTATAGAGGGTATTTAAAGCTTCGCCATAGCGGATAAAGATTTCTTTTAAATAAAATTAATAAGATTCTTTAAAGTTTATACAATTCTTGGTTTTATATTCAATTAAAATTTTAAATTTAAATTATTCGGTTAACCGAATAATTCAAATTTATCCGATTATTAACCGATTAAATCCCAACCCCGATTAATTATTTGCTCGATTAACCGATTAAACCAAAACCTCGATTAATTGAATACCCTAGTAGATACTCAGCTCTAAAGTGGTGATTATAGCGACAGCACTAAACAAAAGTCTAAAGATATTCAGAAGATAAGAAGTACTAGTTCTAACTTTTGAACATCCTTGTTAAATCGTATACACCCCCCATAAATAAATATAAGAAGGTTCAGTATGAAAATAAATGGTTCGACAAAGAATGTAGTAAAGCTAGAGACGAATCGATGTTTTTGTTGAAAACATTTCAAAAATCTAAAAATATCCAAGATAAACAAAAATACACTAATAGCAAAAAACAATATCAAAAACTTTGTAAACAGAAAAAGAAAGAATACTTTGAAAATATAGAATCGCAGTTAAATACGGTGCAAGATAGTAAACAATGGTGGTCACTTGCAAGAAAATTAAGACAGCATGAATCTTACACAATTGGCAACATAGACGCACATAAGTTTGGGGATTATTTCAAAAATTTATTAAACCCTACAGTAACAGCTCTACAGATAGCTTACGCATCAAATTTTGTTGTTAACGATAAATTAGATAGGCCTTTTACTGTAGAAGAAATAAAACAACAACTCAAAAAAGTTAAGTTAAATAAAGCGCCAGGGGAGGATAGAATCCCGTATGAGTTTTTCATTCATGCAACAGATGATTTTTTAAAAACTTTAGCAGATGTATTTTCCAACTTGTTGAATGGATGTGGCTCTTTTGAATCTTTTAAAACCAGCATCATCTTCCCGATACATAAAAAAGGTGATATAAACAGTGAAAGCAATTACAGAGGAATATCATTCATGAACTGCATAGCCAAAATAATGATGGGAGCGTTAAATGAAAGAATCACAGAATGGGTAAATGATTTTAAAATCCTCAATGAGTTCCAAGCTGGTTTTCGAAAAGGATACTCCACCATTGATAATATTTATAATCTGGCAACAATTGTAAATATTAAATTTGAAGAAAAGAAAAAAGTTTACGCATTTTTTGTGGACTTCAAAGCAGCTTTTGACCGTGTCCCGAGAAGTCTTCTAATATTCAAGCTTAAGCAGATTGGTTTATCGTCGAAACTTGTTAACTTTATAGAAAAAATATATCAAAATACAAAATCAGCTGTATGGACAGGATCTGAACTATCAGACTATTTCGAGACCCGTTCAGGTGTAAAGCAAGGGTGCTTACTCTCGCCGTTGCTTTTCGCGCTATATATAAATGACATACACGATCACCTAGGAGGTGGCCTATATATTGACGAAATGAACATAAGAGTACTTATGTATGCGGACGATATTGTAATACTAGCAGAAAATGTTCACACTTTGCAGCAGATGATAAAAAATTTGGAACTTTACTGTTTGTCATGGGGTATGGAAGTGAATCTCGCCAAATCTGAAATAATGATTTTTAGAAGAGGAGGAAGAGTCGCAGCAAAAGAACAGTGGATTTTTAATGGTGAAGTTGTCAAAGTAGTATCGGATTACAAATATCTAGGTGTCATTTTTACACCTAAAATGTCTTTTTCTAAGCATGTTTCTGCAAAAAACGGTGCTGCAAAAAACTGTTTAAATGCAACCTGGAAAAGTTTTATAGGAAAAAATGAAATATCTTTGAAAGCAAAATGGAAAATGTTTTTGGCTGTTTGTAGAGCTATACAATCTTATGGTGCTCAGATTTGGGGAAACTCCTGGTTTGAGGAAATCAACAAGTTACAAAGGTACTTTACAAAAAGAATCCTAAAACTCGGTGATAACACGCCTAATTATGTGCTAATGTTAGAGACAGGTCAGGAAGAATGTCATTTTTATACTTATAGTCTTCATCTACAATACATATACAAAACCATCTTCAACTACGAAAATTACAGACTGCCCCATAAGTTATCAGCAAAAATAATTGAGAGAAATATATACTGGTATAGTGATTTGAAAAATAAATTGATGGAGTATAACTTGGATTTTAGAGAGCTAGAACAAGACAAATTCAGTTGGAATAATGCTTGTGTTAATCTTCTCGATGCGATGAAACTGAAAATACGTGAAGAATACATTACCAGGTCTCAAAGAAGCGAACAAAGAATTTATAGACTTTTGGATCCTTTAAAAGGCGCTACATACTGCAACGAGAAGTACAACCAAACCCAGATAAGCTACATTATGAAAACACGAGGTGATTTACTTTGGTTAAATGCAAACAAACATAAAGAGGGTCCTAGAAATGTATGCTCCATGTGCAATATAGGAGAACCAGAAACACTTCAACATTTTTTGGGCAGATGCCCGGTACTAAAAACAATACGCAAAAGATACCTCTCCAGATTTTTCCTTACAGAAAATGAAATTATAATTGAATTAAACGGTGGTGAAGATGTTAATTGGCTAAATCTTTTCTTTTATGTAAAATATGCTCTTAAATACAGATATATATTAACAAATGAGTTTAATTTTTGATACAAATTATGAATAAACCAAATTTCCGGCTAACGGTTTTAAAAACCAAACCAAGCCGTACCTTTCTTTATATATATTAATTTATTATTTTTAAGAAAACCAATTGTAATGAATTTGAAAAAATAAAGAAAATATCTATCTAAATATCTATCTATCTATCTATCTATCTAACATCCTTGTAAAAATCACCCCTTAAGAGCTAAATATCTACAAATTTTTGAGAACAATGCTGTTGCGACTGTATATTTTTGCCTGGGCTGTGGATAAAGGTTTGCGAGCATAGGGCTAGACCTAACACAAGTGATCAAACGTGCATGAATGCAGTCAAATTTAAGAATAAACATTCAGCAATTGGGCAAACTATCGTTGTGTAGATCAATGAAAAACGTTTGGGTTGAAGAAAATAATATTTTAAAAGACGTTGTCTTTCACTATAACCCCATATGGGGACTAATATGGCCATTAGGGCGGGTCGATTTTTTTTGTCAAAAATCGTATAGCAAAAACATAATCTACAAGAAATTCTAAGAACATTTCCCAAAGAAACCATGTTTCTAAAATCAAACCCTATACCGCGCCTTACGGCATGAAGATTTGTCCGTCCTATTTTTCATAAGCAAAACATAGAACTTGACTCTTTTTTGGTGTTTGTGTTAATTTTTTAGCTTTGGTGTGCTCTGACGTATATAGTAAAATTTCATTGGCAACATTTTTGTAGAACATTTCATCCCCACCCTCCCCCTCTTTCGGGGCGTTTTTTGCAATTTGTTAAAATAGAGCCAAAAAATACCATTATGAGAGGGAGTTAGAGGGTTAATATGTTTCACAAAAATATTTGCCATAACATTTTCCACAAAGTTGCTGAACATACCCTACACCTCAGATGTAAAGAAATCATAGTTTTATATACCGATATGCTGCAAGAACATATCCAGCGGGAAAGTTTTACTAATTGCCGCTGTTTATAATTTGAACAATTTTCGGGATTATGACCGACAAGTATATTAGACATAATTCCTGAAATGGAGAAATAAATAATTAGATTGATTTGTAATGAAAACGCCACAGACGAAAAATTATAATAAGAAATTTTAACAATTAATCGCTGATGTTATCGTTAATCCATGATAATTTTACTCCATTATTTATTTTATATTGGGCTGCACAGGGCCGGATTAGCCATGTCGGGGCCCCTAGGCAATGAATGTCTCGGGGCCCCTTCAGACTTTTTATAATTCCAAAAAAAAATAAAAAACACAAAGCATAAAAGAACTCGAAAAAGGGGTAAAATTGTAACAGTGTTCATTTCCCACCAGAGGCATTGATCTGATATGCTACCACGACACTAAGGTCATTTTTACCACTTTTCGGTTAAACCAATAAATTAAACAAATAAAATAAAAAAAATTAAAATAACCCGTGTAAAAAAATAATTGGATCAAAACATATCTCTTTTGATCAAAACATATATGGATCATATCTAAATGGATATAATCAGATCTACTCCATATATACTCATATCTGCTTCAGATATGTTTTGATCCGTAAATTGAGTCTATCTGGCATATATGACATATATGATCAGACATTTTCAGATATGTTCATATATGTAAAATTGTCAGATAGACTCAATTTACGGATCAAAACATATCTGAAGCAGATATGAGTAGATCTGGAGTATATCTGATTATATCCATTTAGATATGATCTATATATGTTTTTATCAAAAGAGATATGTTTTGATCCAATTATTTTTTTACACGGGAAAATAAAAAAAAATAAAAATAAAATTAAAATAACCCAAAACAAAATAAAATGAAACAAAATAAAATAAAATAAAATGAAATAAAATTAAAATTAAAATTAAAATTAAAATTAAAATTAAAATTAAAATTAAAATTAAAATTAAAATTAAAATTCCCGGGTGAAAATGACCATGTATGTTCATACATGCTCATACATGATTCCATGTATGATAGTATATGAACAATATATGGAAATGTATGTCATATATGGGAGCATATATGAACATACACAAGTAATGTAATATTCCATATATGTAAATGTATGCAACTACGTGTAGATAGATATGTCATACTCCTTCATATATGCTATGCATCTGCATATCATACATGTCTTAAAAATAATTTTTTTAAAGGTTGGGTTCGGCAGAACTTTACAAAATTGGACGAAGTTCATGTATGGTTTCAGTCTGAAAAAACCGTTCGGTTGGACAATAATGATTATACATCATCAAGATTGATTATAATTTTTGTATTCTATAGGCGAATATGAACGGCACTAACGTAAACAACCAAATTTAGAAGAAAATTCGAACACTCTGACGGTATTACTGTCAGAGCTGCAAAGGATTTCATCCCTTAATAAGATTTGGTGTTCTGAATTAAACTTTAATGATTGCATTCCCCAATCACAATTTATCGAATGAATTTACATTTGATTTTAAAATATAGAATGAATTCGGTTTCTTTTTCATTCGACTTTGAAATTGAATGCGTAAGTTTTTATAAATTCGATTTTTAAAAGTCTCATGAATAATAAATAAATGAAATAAAGAATGCATTCAGTTTTTAAAATTCTTATAAACAAGAATTCGATTTAATGGTAAAAATCGAATCCATTCCAAGAAATATTGATATTTAAAGATAATTGTATTCAGTGACTATAAAAATCGAATGTATTTTATTTGTGAATTCATTCAAAAAGTGGTTAATTCTTCGAAGCTTTGATTAGCCTAAAGTAGCATAAAGTCCAAAGTATATTTTTTAAATATTCGTTAGTTTTTATTAAAAAATCAGTGTCATAAATTAGTACAAATTATTTATATTTGAAAAAATTTCAATTAATAGACGTTTTATGGAAAAAAATACAAAAAAAAAATTTACATACAAATTCATGTATGACAATGTATGATCATTAATGTACATGTACCCTCAAATTACGGATATGCACTTGTATGGACATCCATATATGCATCATATATGAACATACATGGTCATTTTCACCCGGGTTAAAATTAAAATTAAAATTAAAATTAAAATTAAAATTAAAATTAAAATTAAAATTAAAATTAAAATTAAAATTAAAATTAAAATTAAAATTAAAATTAAAATTAAAATTAAAATTAAAATTAAAATTAAAATTAAAATTAAAATTAAAATTAAAATTAAAATTAAAATTAAAATTAAAATTAAAATTAAAATTAAAATTAAAATTAAAATTAAAATTAAAATTAAAATTAAAATTAAAATTAAAATTAAAATTAAAATTAAAATTAAAATTAAAATTAAAATTAAAATTAAAATTAAAATTAAAATTAAAATTAAAATTAAAATTAAAATTAAAATTAAAATTAAAATTAAAATTAAAATTAAAATTAAAATTAAAATTAAAATTAAAATTAAAATTAAAATTAAAATTAAAATTAAAATTAAAATTAAAATTAAAATTAAAATTAAAATTAAAATTAAAATTAAAATTAAAATTAAAATTAAAATTAAAATTAAAATTAAAATTAAAATTAAAATTAAAATTAAAATTAAAATTAAAATTAAAATTAAAATTAAAATTAAAATTAAAATTAAAATTAAAATTAAAATTAAAATTAAAATTAAAATTAAAATTAAAATTAAAATTAAAATTAAAATTAAAATTAAAATTAAAATTAAAATTAAAATTAAAATTAAAATTAAAATTAAAATTAAAATTAAAATTAAAATTAAAATTAAAATTAAAATTAAAATTAAAATTAAAATTAAAATTAAAATTAAAATTAAAATTAAAATTAAAATTAAAATTAAAATTAAAATTAAAATTAAAATTAAAATTAAAATTAAAATTAAAATTAAAATTAAAATTAAAATTAAAATTAAAATTAAAATTAAAATTAAAATTAAAATTAAAATTAAAATTAAAATTAAAATTAAAATTAAAATTAAAATTAAAATTAAAATTAAAATTAAAATTAAAATTAAAATTAAAATTAAAATTAAAATTAAAATTAAAATTAAAATTAAAATTAAAATTAAAATTAAAATTAAAATTAAAATTAAAATTAAAATTAAAATTAAAATTAAAATTAAAATTAAAATTAAAATTAAAATTAAAATTAAAATTAAAATTAAAATTAAAATTAAAATTAAAATTAAAATTAAAATTAAAATTAAAATTAAAATTAAAATTAAAATTAAAATTAAAATTAAAATTAAAATTAAAATTAAAATTAAAATTAAAATTAAAATTAAAATTAAAATTAAAATTAAAATTAAAATTAAAATTAAAATTAAAATTAAAATTAAAATTAAAATTAAAATTAAAATTAAAATTAAAATTAAAATTAAAATTAAAATTAAAATTAAAATTAAAATTAAAATTAAAATTAAAATTAAAATTAAAATTAAAATTAAAATTAAAATTAAAATTAAAATTAAAATTAAAATTAAAATTAAAATTAAAATTAAAATTAAAATTAAAATTAAAATTAAAATTAAAATTAAAATTAAAATTAAAATTAAAATTAAAATTAAAATTAAAATTAAAATTAAAATTAAAATTAAAATTAAAATTAAAATTAAAATTAAAATTAAAATTAAAATTAAAATTAAAATTAAAATTAAAATTAAAATTAAAATTAAAATTAAAATTAAAATTAAAATTAAAATTAAAATTAAAATTAAAATTAAAATTAAAATTAAAATTAAAATTAAAATTAAAATTAAAATTAAAATTAAAATTAAAATTAAAATTAAAATTAAAATTAAAATTAAAATTAAAATTAAAATTAAAATTAAAATTAAAATTAAAATTAAAATTAAAATTAAAATTAAAATTAAAATTAAAATTAAAATTAAAATTAAAATTAAAATTAAAATTAAAATTAAAATTAAAATTAAAATTAAAATTAAAATTAAAATTAAAATTAAAATTAAAATTAAAATTAAAATTAAAATTAAAATTAAAATTAAAATTAAAATTAAAATTAAAATTAAAATTAAAATTAAAATTAAAATTAAAATTAAAATTAAAATTAAAATTAAAATTAAAATTAAAATTAAAATTAAAATTAAAATTAAAATTAAAATTAAAATTAAAATTAAAATTAAAATTAAAATTAAAATTAAAATTAAAATTAAAATTAAAATTAAAATTAAAATTAAAATTAAAATTAAAATTAAAATTAAAATTAAAATTAAAATTAAAATTAAAATTAAAATTAAAATTAAAATTAAAATTAAAATTAAAATTAAAATTAAAATTAAAATTAAAATTAAAATTAAAATTAAAATTAAAATTAAAATTAAAATTAAAATTAAAATTAAAATTAAAATTAAAATTAAAATTAAAATTAAAATTAAAATTAAAATTAAAATTAAAATTAAAATTAAAATTAAAATTAAAATTAAAATTAAAATTAAAATTAAAATTAAAATTAAAATTAAAATTAAAATTAAAATTAAAATTAAAATTAAAATTAAAATTAAAATTAAAATTAAAATTAAAATTAAAATTAAAATTAAAATTAAAATTAAAATTAAAATTAAAATTAAAATTAAAATTAAAATTAAAATTAAAATTAAAATTAAAATTAAAATTAAAATTAAAATTAAAATTAAAATTAAAATTAAAATTAAAATTAAAATTAAAATTAAAATTAAAATTAAAATTAAAATTAAAATTAAAATTAAAATTAAAATTAAAATTAAAATTAAAATTAAAATTAAAATTAAAATTAAAATTAAAATTAAAATTAAAATTAAAATTAAAATTAAAATTAAAATTAAAATTAAAATTAAAATTAAAATTAAAATTAAAATTAAAATTAAAATTAAAATTAAAATTAAAATTAAAATTAAAATTAAAATTAAAATTAAAATTAAAATTAAAATTAAAATTAAAATTAAAATTAAAATTAAAATTAAAATTAAAATTAAAATTAAAATTAAAATTAAAATTAAAATTAAAATTAAAATTAAAATTAAAATTAAAATTAAAATTAAAATTAAAATTAAAATTAAAATTAAAATTAAAATTAAAATTAAAATTAAAATTAAAATTAAAATTAAAATTAAAATTAAAATTAAAATTAAAATTAAAATTAAAATTAAAATTAAAATTAAAATTAAAATTAAAATTAAAATTAAAATTAAAATTAAAATTAAAATTAAAATTAAAATTAAAATTAAAATTAAAATTAAAATTAAAATTAAAATTAAAATTAAAATTAAAATTAAAATTAAAATTAAAATTAAAATTAAAATTAAAATTAAAATTAAAATTAAAATTAAAATTAAAATTAAAATTAAAATTAAAATTAAAATTAAAATTAAAATTAAAATTAAAATTAAAATTAAAATTAAAATTAAAATTAAAATTAAAATTAAAATTAAAATTAAAATTAAAATTAAAATTAAAATTAAAATTAAAATTAAAATTAAAATTAAAATTAAAATTAAAATTAAAATTAAAATTAAAATTAAAATTAAAATTAAAATTAAAATTAAAATTAAAATTAAAATTAAAATTAAAATTAAAATTAAAATTAAAATTAAAATTAAAATTAAAATTAAAATTAAAATTAAAATTAAAATTAAAATTAAAATTAAAATTAAAATTAAAATTAAAATTAAAATTAAAATTAAAATTAAAATTAAAATTAAAATTAAAATTAAAATTAAAATTAAAATTAAAATTAAAATTAAAATTAAAATTAAAATTAAAATTAAAATTAAAATTAAAATTAAAATTAAAATTAAAATTAAAATTAAAATTAAAATTAAAATTAAAATTAAAATTAAAATTAAAATTAAAATTAAAATTAAAATTAAAATTAAAATTAAAATTAAAATTAAAATTAAAATTAAAATTAAAATTAAAATTAAAATTAAAATTAAAATTAAAATTAAAATTAAAATTAAAATTAAAATTAAAATTAAAATTAAAATTAAAATTAAAATTAAAATTAAAATTAAAATTAAAATTAAAATTAAAATTAAAATTAAAATTAAAATTAAAATTAAAATTAAAATTAAAATTAAAATTAAAATTAAAATTAAAATTAAAATTAAAATTAAAATTAAAATTAAAATTAAAATTAAAATTAAAATTAAAATTAAAATTAAAATTAAAATTAAAATTAAAATTAAAATTAAAATTAAAATTAAAATTAAAATTAAAATTAAAATTAAAATTAAAATTAAAATTAAAATTAAAATTAAAATTAAAATTAAAATTAAAATTAAAATTAAAATTAAAATTAAAATTAAAATTAAAATTAAATTAAAATAAAATAAAATAAAATAAAATAAAATAAAATAAAATAAAATAAAATAAAATAAAATAAAATAAAATAAAATAAAATAAAATAAAATAAAATAAAATAAAATAAAATAAAATAAAATAAAATAAAATAAAATAAAATAAAATAAAATAAAATAAAATAAAATAAAATAAAATAAAATAAAATAAAATAAAATAAAATAAAATAAAATAAAATAAAATAAAATAAAATAAAATAAAATAAAATAAAATAAAATAAAATAAAATAAAATAAAATAAAATAAAATAAAATAAAATAAAATAAAATAAAATAAAATAAAATAAAATAAAATAAAATAAAATAAAATAAAATAAAATAAAATAAAATAAAATAAAATAAAATAAAATAAAATAAAATAAAATAAAATAAAATAAAATAAAATAAAATAAAATAAAATAAAATAAAATAAAATAAAATAAAATAAAATAAAATAAAATAAAATAAAATAAAATAAAATAAAATAAAATAAAATAAAATAAAATAAAATAAAATAAAATAAAATAAAATAAAATAAAATAAAATAAAATAAAATAAAATAAAATAAAATAAAATAAAATAAAATAAAATAAAATAAAATAAAATAAAATAAAATAAAATAAAATAAAATAAAATAAAATAAAATAAAATAAAATAAAATAAAATAAAATAAAATAAAATAAAATAAAATAAAATAAAATAAAATAAAATAAAATAAAATAAAATAAAATAAAATAAAATAAAATAAAATAAAATAAAATAAAATAAAATAAAATAAAATAAAATAAAATAAAATAAAATAAAATAAAATAAAATAAAATAAAATAAAATAAAATAAAATAAAATAAAATAAAATAAAATAAAATAAAATAAAATAAAATAAAATAAAATAAAATAAAATAAAATAAAATAAAATAAAATAAAATAAAATAAAATAAAATAAAATAAAATAAAATAAAATAAAATAAAATAAAATAAAATAAAATAAAATAAAATAAAATAAAATAAAATAAAATAAAATAAAATAAAATAAAATAAAATAAAATAAAATAAAATAAAATAAAATAAAATAAAATAAAATAAAATAAAATAAAATAAAATAAAATAAAATAAAATAAAATAAAATAAAATAAAATAAAATAAAATAAAATAAAATAAAATAAAATAAAATAAAATAAAATAAAATAAAATAAAATAAAATAAAATAAAATAAAATAAAATAAAATAAAATAAAATAAAATAAAATAAAATAAAATAAAATAAAATAAAATAAAATAAAATAAAATAAAATAAAATAAAATAAAATAAAATAAAATAAAATAAAATAAAATAAAATAAAATAAAATAAAATAAAATAAAATAAAATAAAATAAAATAAAATAAAATAAAATAAAATAAAATAAAATAAAATAAAATAAAATAAAATAAAATAAAATAAAATAAAATAAAATAAAATAAAATAAAATAAAATAAAATAAAATAAAATAAAATAAAATAAAATAAAATAAAATAAAATAAAATAAAATAAAATAAAATAAAATAAAATAAAATAAAATAAAATAAAATAAAATAAAATAAAATAAAATAAAATAAAATAAAATAAAATAAAATAAAATAAAATAAAATAAAATAAAATAAAATAAAATAAAATAAAATAAAATAAAATAAAATAAAATAAAATAAAATAAAATAAAATAAAATAAAATAAAATAAAATAAAATAAAATAAAATAAAATAAAATAAAATAAAATAAAATAAAATAAAATAAAATAAAATAAAATAAAATAAAATAAAATAAAATAAAATAAAATAAAATAAAATAAAATAAAATAAAATAAAATAAAATAAAATAAAATAAAATAAAATAAAATAAAATAAAATAAAATAAAATAAAATAAAATAAAATAAAATAAAATAAAATAAAATAAAATAAAATAAAATAAAATAAAATAAAATAAAATAAAATAAAATAAAATAAAATAAAATAAAATAAAATAAAATAAAATAAAATAAAATAAAATAAAATAAAATAAAATAAAATAAAATAAAATAAAATAAAATAAAATAAAATAAAATAAAATAAAATAAAATAAAATAAAATAAAATAAAATAAAATAAAATAAAATAAAATAAAATAAAATAAAATAAAATAAAATAAAATAAAATAAAATAAAATAAAATAAAATAAAATAAAATAAAATAAAATAAAATAAAATAAAATAAAATAAAATAAAATAAAATAAAATAAAATAAAATAAAATAAAATAAAATAAAATAAAATAAAATAAAATAAAATAAAATAAAATAAAATAAAATAAAATAAAATAAAATAAAATAAAATAAAATAAAATAAAATAAAATAAAATAAAATAAAATAAAATAAAATAAAATAAAATAAAATAAAATAAAATAAAATAAAATAAAATAAAATAAAATAAAATAAAATAAAATAAAATAAAATAAAATAAAATAAAATAAAATAAAATAAAATAAAATAAAATAAAATAAAATAAAATAAAATAAAATAAAATAAAATAAAATAAAATAAAATAAAATAAAATAAAATAAAATAAAATAAAATAAAATAAAAATGAAATAAAATAAAATAAAATAAAATAAAATAAAATAAAATAAAATAAAAATAAAATAAAATAAAATAAAATAAAATAAAATAAAATCAAATCTATTTTTACTAAGTAATAATTTTCATTTAAAGAAATACGTTTTTACATAGATATAAACGAGCTTAGGCCCACGGGGCCCATATATAAAAATTTCTATATGGAATAAATCCATTAAAAAAATTATATACAAATTTAAATTAAATTGTAAATAGCTTTTTAACAATGTTGAAACTTTATAATTTAATATAATATAGTTTTAAGCTTAATAACATAGTTTTAAACTTAACTTTTTATTTAACAATTAGATTTATTTTGTTATTTCTTCTCTGAAAATTGTACCAACAAAATACTCATCGCTATGAAAAGAATAATTGTTAGCATTTCCCTATTTATTCTTCCATGTTTACACTGGTATTTTTTACCAAGTAATAATTTTCAGTCAAAGAAATACGTGGGCGCATTTTTTTTTTACCAAGTAAATAAAAAAAAAAAAAGGTAGGGCCTTCTAGCTTTTCTTCTTTGAAAATTGTACCAACAAAATACTCATCGCTGTGAAAAGAATAATTATTAGCATTTCCCTATTTATTCTTCCATGTTTACACTGGTATTTTTTACCAAGTAATAATTTGCAGTCAAAGAAATGCGTGGGCGCATTTTTTACCAAGTAATAATTAAAAAAAAAAGCCCGTGGTTTAAAAAAAACTAGGGGCCCCTAGATGATGCGGGGCCCCTAGGCAGTTGCCTACTTTGCCTTAAGGGTAATCCGGGCCTGGGGCTGCAATATATTAACATATAGCGTGATACTCTGAAAGTAAGTGCAGGGGTTGTGGGTTCGATTCCCTCCAGAGCCTTTGTATTCTAATTACAAAGTGAAGCTGGTGCAGCGGATTTTTTTTAGTAAAAAAAGTATATAATTGGGGATCATAATGATATTTCGTCAAAAAAAAAAACACAGATACTTTTGTGGGATGAAATTGGAGAGTTGCATATAGGAGAGGAAAAAAGCTGTGTTCGATAAAAATTTTTGATAACTAATTATTTTTTTTACATCAGTATTTGATTTATTTTGAGCAAAAATTTTTTTTTTATAATTTTTGTAAAAAAAATTTTGAGTGAAAATTTTTTTGAGTGTATTTTTTTTTCTGAGCGTAATACTTTTTTTTAGTTTTTTTGAGTGACAAATATAGTTTCTAAAATATTTCGGCTTACCATTCCTTTTCAAAGCGTGTTTAGCGTTTTTTTTTAACACGGGTGTTCGAAGTTCCCCATTTTGCTAATAACCAAGGAGAGGACTTTCATGCAAATGCATGTTTTTCCCCTTTGGTCATAGAACAGAATACATAAAATATCTTTGCGAATCAAAGAATTTGCATTAAAATGGCATCGATTCGTTAGTGCATATTTTTGCATATTTTGCTTAAAATGCATATTTTTGCATATTTTGCTATTATTTCGCTATAAATGCATATTTTTAGGTCATATTTTGTATAAATTTTAGTTTTTTAGCTATTTTTTTTTTAGTATGTTTAGCTATTTAAATTTTTTTTTGTTATTTTTTGTATTAAAGCAATTCTTAAATTTTTTTAAATCATTTTTATTTTTTTAATAACATTTTATACACCGGTATATATGTATATCTGAGCTTACAATGTCAGACTGAATTCAAATGTTGTTTTTTTTTTAATAAATGTAAAAAAATAAGTTTATATTTATGATTTTTAGTGCATATTTTACGATTTTTAGTGCATATTTCAAGAGTTTAAAGAGCATATTTTAGGCGCCTAAAACATAGTTTTTTATTGCATGAAGGTCCTGTCCCTGCTAATAACTTATGAATAGGGCAAGTACTTTCATGAAAATGCATATTTTTACTCAGCGTTGTAAACATAACATAATTTAAATATGTATCTATCCGAATCAAAAAATTTCCAATAAAATTGCATTGATTTGTAGTTGCATATATTGGTATAAATGCATATTTTTGCATATTTTGATATAAATTTGACTTTTTTTAAATTTCATCAATATTTTTTCAAAACTTCCTTAAGAAAATTCAAACCATATCCCCTGTTTCTTTTAGAAAAATTTATTTATTTATCGAAATCATATTCTAATGCATTTTTTAAAGAAAATGGATTCCGGAAGTATAATTTTTAGATTCTGAAAAGTTTTTCCTATTTAAAATGTTTCTATTCTGAGATATTTATGAATATCTCTTCACAAATCGTAAAGAAAATTTTTTACAGGAAAATTGAGTTTTTATTTTATTATTTTTTTTTTTATAGAATAAAGATCTCAAAGTATTGAAAATAACTTGTTTTAGAAAAATATTGTATTATAATTTTTTTTTTCTTTTAGAAACATTTTTACTTCTGAAATATTTAGTGACTCAAAGAAAAAACTTCTAAAGTAAAAAAATATATTACTAACTAAAAATTGTTTCCACTCAATAAAACATTTTTAAGAATTGTCGAGGGCCTTAAAATATTTGACAAAACCTAATTTATGTTGACAAATTTTTTTTGGGTAAATACAATAATTTTTAGATGCATATTTTTTAAGTTTTTAGTGCATATTTTGGATTTTTAGATGCATATTATAGGCACATATTTTCGTTTTTTAGATGCATGAAAGTACTTGCCCTACTTATGAACCACTGGACAGATTTCGCTGAAATTTAGTATTACTCTGACTGGAAGCTTGCCGTATATATTTTTCATTCTTCTGCTAACATTTGAAAGTTAGCGTGTTTCACACAGACAGAAACACAGATGGACGGACGGATTTTCATGTCGTTAGGCGCGGTATAGGGTTTGATTTTAGACCAATGGTTTCTTTGGAAAAGTTTCTTAGAATTTCTTGTAGATTTTGTTTTTGCTATACGATTTTTTAGTTTTTTGCGATCCATACAAATCGACCCGCCCTAATGGCCATATTAGTCCACCAGTTC